>OZ005648.1:248834363-248877328 GCA_963930645.1 Salticus scenicus
GTTCATCAAAGGGAAACGGACATACTTTTCTACAAAGGAGAGATGTTCCGCTGCGAGCCGTTAGGCCCCAGACTGTCTGCTTCTTTGTACTGAAATGTCTCTTTCAATGATATATTGGAGTCGGAGTCTCTGCCTTTACATCGTGTTCTGATCTGATACCATTTTTGCTGATTCTTATGTAAAATGACCTCCTGAATCCGAATATGACTCCCATTTTGCCCAGTCACGCACCGTTTACTTGAAACACACTCCCTCCCTCCATTTTTTCCCTGTTCAATAATTTTATGACCATGAATTTGATTTGAAAAATGAAAAAAAAATTAATTTAACACCTAAACACAAAAAAATATATAGTTTAAAAAATAACATTAATAACAGATTAAGAAAATATAAGTTATGTAATACATAATTTCAGTGGCAAATCCTCCCCAAAATTTTCCACTTATCACAAATGTCCATGTTTTAGAATTTTCTAACTCTGTAGCCCCTCAGAAGATATTTAAAGGTTAAAAAATACCTCCCCCTCCTAAAACTCAAATTTATAGCCATAAAATCACCGAAAAATGATAAAAATAGGGAGCCGTTCCCAAAACACGGTGGGTGATAGAGCAAAATAGGCGTCATATTCGGATTCAGGAGGTCATTTTACATAAGAATATGCTGAAATGGTGTCAGAAGCAATTTTCATGTCGAGCAGTGTATTAGACTAAGTAGACTATAGACATTAAGATACAAAAAAAAAAAAAAAAAAAAAAAAAAAAAGATTAAGTAATACAGAAAATGTTTTATTTCAATACAGTTGTATCTTACATGTGAAAATCGTAATTTTATGATTTTAAAGACAAATTTTTCAGTAATTAATTAACCAAAAAAAAAAAAATATATATATATTAAGTTTTCACGATATTTGTTTTACCTTCAGCTATTTAATAGTATATTAAATGTAAATTCACGTTGAATATTTATCAGATAAACATATAACATACAACTAAATATATCCCCTTCCTCTGTGGAGGGTGGTTCTAAGGGGTCCATCGAGTATTCACGCTAGTTTGGAAGAAAAACACGAATACCTTCGAAAGTTTAGGTCGACGAGCACGACTTCTGATCGTACTCGGCATTTCCCTACTACCAGCTTCGTTTGATGTTTCGGATTGAGGCCAAGAGGGTCCTAGGCCTGTTGTGGTGTGCCCTCATTGGGGATCTAAGGTATCCTAGACCATAATTCGCTAATTTCAGAGAAAACCATGGAAAACTCTGAAAGGCTAGGTCGACGAGCGCGACCTGTATAGTGGTACCCGGCACTTAATTTCTACCAGCTTTGAGCGCAGAGCCGCTCGGTCACTGGTGGGACACTACTAGCTTCGAGGGTAAAACCTCTTGACCACTGGTGGGGACCTATCTAACTAAAAATTAAAATGTACCTAATACAGGATATGAAGTGTGGAATGCTACAACTTATAAAAAGAAGTTAATTTTACAAAACATTTATTAATATTAATCAACAAATTAATGACATCTATTAGAAGCAATTTTTTCTTCTCTTTTTTTTTTTTTTTTTTTTTTTTTTTTTTTTATCGCTGTACGATTTTTATTAATGCATAAAATAGATTTTCCTAAACTTTACGAAGTTAAAAATCTTTCACTTTTAGTGATTTTTCAGACCACCCCTACAGTAATCGACAGGGCGACATACTTTTCGCCTCATGAAGCGACACTGATGACTCTGGCCTGTTTTTTTTACGATCTACAGCCGCGGATTGTTTACCACCATAAGCGTTGACGGACGTGCATGATTTACACAGCAAGTAATTTTATTTTCCCACATGGGACATGAGTTATGAAGGCCGAGAATTTATCTTTACGAGGATCAGAGTCGTAAAAAGTGAAAATTCTAAGAAGCGTCCGGGATTATAAAAGCAGGATAAGAAGGAGCTATCGGATGACTACATGAGATGGACATTGACTTTGATGAAAGAAATTGAACACTCGGTTTATTCCTCGTTTAGGGCAATAAAAGATATGTTTTAGACAAATTTGAAGAAATTATTGTTCTGAATAAAGTTTCAAGTCTATGTTATCGGTTAAAATGAAAAGAAATTAACTACAGCTGAAATGAAAAAAGAGAAAATATGGTTTATCTTTTAGTATTGTAGTAATAAATGAATTTATAAAAGTGCATATCGTCATGTAAAATTAACATGAGTCTGATATTGTGCCATCATGCGTGATAAAAAAAAAAAAAAAAAAAAAAAAAAAAACTTTTATAGCGTGCATATATATATGTATTTTCTTGTTTAAAGAGACTCGGCACGTTTGATGGCGCCCACTGAAATAGGTTTCATATAAAAACTTACATATTTATAAATTGAACTCCATTTCGTTTGTTCAGTAAAATATATATTCAGACCGCAATTCTTCTTCTTCTTCTTCTTTTTTTTTTTTTTTTTTTTTTTTTTTTAAATATATATTTACATATATTTTTACAGATTTCAAATCTTTATATTGCGTTTTCCCAGTTTGATTCATGCTCTTCAAAATGCTAAAACTTCCCCAGATATTTCAGAAAAGTCTTAATATTTTTTGGATGATTAATAGAATATATTTGAAATAATTAAGGTTGGTTGGTTGGTTGTAGGATTTAAGGCCGATTGATTCCTGATGTGTCCTAGGCCTAGAGGGGGAATGCCCTCCGTGGGGGTCTTTCTAAGGGGTCCTAGCCCGTATTTACGCGAGTTTCGGAGGAAACCACGGAAAACTCCGAACGGCTAGGTCGATGAGCGCGACCTGGGATCGAACCCGGCACCTCCCATCTACCAGCTTTGAGCGCAGAACCGCTCGGCCGCCAAATAATTAAGGATGAGTTTTACAATATCTTTAAAAGAAAAAGATACTAAAAATAAAAATATGACAAAAATCTTTTTTTTTTTTTTTTTACCTTGACATGCACTTTTTAATTTTCTCTCAAAAACTAATCGATAAATTTTAAAACCCACCCCTGATTCGATTCTTTTAAGTAGGTTCCATAAAACATTCAAAAATATTAATAAGTCTTTCCTTATATATCTGTATAAGTTTTAGCAGTTTGAAGGTCATGAATTCATGAAAAAATGCAAACTTAAAAAATGCAATTTAAAGACTTCAAATCTGTAAAAAAAAAAAAAAAAAAAAAAAAAAAATGTATCAAAAACCATAATAATTGGATCTAGAATATATATTTTATTAAACAAATCTAATGTAGTTCAATTTATAAATATTAAATGTAAATATAAGCTTTTATATGAAACCTACCTCAGTTGGACCGTCAAAGATGCCAAGTCCTCTTGAGAAAACTACGCGAAATGTATTTAACACCTTAAAAAAAAAAAAAAAATACGAGATTTACGATTGTTATTATCACATAAAAATCTAATAAAATTAAAGGCTAAATAATAACATTAAAGGCTATAAAGATAATTTAAAATTAAACTGTTGATTTAACAACGTTTTAAAGTTAATTTATGTCACAGACAAAATATATACATAGTAAATCAATCTTTAGCAAGAACGATTTACAATACTTATTCAAATGACATTGGAAAAGAAATGGCATTCGTAGTGTCTTTTACACAAATTTGAAAAAAATATTATAACTTAACCTTTCATCAAGTGTCAGGTATAATTTAAAGCAAACAAGATTTATATATCCGAAATGAAAACGAAAATGTGTTTTTGGTTTATATTTTTATTATTATTGTAATGATATTTTAAATAAATTGATTGATATAAGAACATATTAAAATGAAAAGTCGATATGAATGATCTGAGTTAAACTGTGTGTCATGTCAAAAGCGATTATATTACATAATCAAGAGTGATTACATGAACGTATATATATATATGCGTAATTCTGCGAAATCAAACAGTTAAGTAAGTTTCAGTACAGTTATGTAATTCCATTATTCGTTTAATGAAAATGAAGTACGATTAAAAATAAATCATTATAAATTTTCGAATTAAATTTTGTTTATCACTTGTTTAATGCAAAATTTAAAGTTTAGAAAATTTAATTAGTTTATATACAAATTAAAAATGACATAGAAATATGTAGGTATGCGTAATCATTTCGATTAAATTTCTATACAATTATATAATTATATATATTTCAAGTGTAGAATTAAATTTCATGTATCACTTACGTAATACAAAATTTAAAGTTTAAAAATTTAAATTTAGGTCAAACAAACATCACAATTGACATAGAAATAGATGAATATAATTAGTCATTTCAGCTATGAGTTTTTCATGTTTTTTTCTTTAGCTTGGGTAAATACAGTAAGGAAAAAAAAATTTTTGAATAGAACTTAATTTATCACTAATAAAATACGCAATATAATGTTTAAAAAATTAAATTTAGGTTAAGTAAGACTCTAACACATGGCATAAAAATATACAAATTTAATAATTATTTCAATTAGTTTTAATACAGTTATAGAGTTTTAATATTCGTTTATTAAAAATAATATACGGTTAAAATATATAAATAATATTTTTATTTATTTTTTTAAATATAATTGTAATATACAGTTTACTTTTAATATACAGTTTCAACTTGACATATGACAGTTTATTATGTTTGGGATTTGGTTTGATTTCGTCGCATGTCTATTATTTTTTGGTACATTAAAGTTTGTGCAACAAAAACATACAATATATGTTGGATTCTAAACCACTATAAATATTTATACTTGAATGGAAACTCTTACCCCGCACCTGGGAACTAATGACTAGAACAGTAGAAACCACAATTTGTTTAGAATGTAGAATAAAATTAATATTTTCAGAAAAAAATATGAATTTTTGATAGTGAAACTGTGTTTTTGAAATGAGGACAATATAATAAATATACACTAAGCGACAAAAAAAAAGCCGCACTTGGATGTTTTCCTTTTCGCCTTCTACAACTGCCAATTTTATCGTTTAAAAAGCAAATTTTCGAACAGATTTTACTATGTTGTCCTCCACATACACTTTAGCTTTGAGTCTAGTGTTAAAAACAAAATGCAATTGTCAGGAAAATTGTAATTTTAGAATTTATTTCAAAAATGGTAAGAATAAGGCAGTTAACGATGCCACAAAAAGTATTAATTTTTAAATGAAAATCAAAAAATATTTTAATACGTGAGATGGCAAAATAATTAAATGCTAACGAAATATTGGTAAAATGAATTTTAACAAAATATAATTTTTTTTTGGCCGTTTTACTGGGAATTTGGCTTTAGGCGGTCATGTTGCTCATCCAAGCTAGATAACCGCAAGTTAAAATGCGAATGTTTAAAAAATCGATTTGTATCATGTTCAGAACTTAAAAAAGATTTAAAAAAAGTGTATAGTAAATTACTTTCTTCAAAAACAAGGCGGGAACAATTAAACAAAGCGGGTTAAAGAACGGAAGATCTGCGAAAAAAGCCATTATTAAGAAAAAGAATTAGAAAAAACAATACTTTAGTTGACCAAAATTTAAAAACATTATCAGTTAATTATTAGGCTGAACTGGTTTTCTCTGATGAATTAAGTTTTCTTTATTTCGTGCAGTTGAAAAAAGCTAGAATGAAGACGAAAATGTGACCGACTTAATGAAAATCGCACTTTTAAAACAGTGACACATTCTCCGTACATTATGGTACGGAGGTGCATAATTTTTCAAACAATCGGGGAAATTTTTATGCTCAAGGAATCAATTAACTCGAAATAAAACGCAATCTGCATAAAAGTGGTGCTTGACCGACTATTTTGGAGGTATCTTAGACATTTCCGTAAACAGCATTTGAAGATAATAAGGCACCTTACTACACGGCGTCTGTGGTAAGTTTATTCACTTCAAATTGTCAAAATTTCTTATGCATTCCCATGAGAACCTATAATTCTGTAAGTAATCATACATTTTTTTCACTTTAAGTTAAATACCACAAAGGATATAGTAGAATTTCTTCTTTGCCAGACATGGAAATGGTCAAAATCGCGATGCGCTCGAAAATGTTTCGTCTATAAAAAGGTGGGGGAGAGGGGAGAGGATTCGAAATTTGCAGCCTATAACTCTGCCAGAACTAGAAAAATTTATTTGTGATATTTGGCACATTGAAATTTCTGAGATTTATATTAAAACACTGTATAAAAGTATGCCATTGCGCATTAATGCAGTAATTCCATATAAAGGTGGAATTAACCCAATGCAGAATACATATTTTTAACAAAAAATTGCTTAGATCTAACAAATAAATAGTTTTATTTCATATATTAAAATATAACTTGTTTATTTCATATAATAAATCATAATAGAATGCAAAGTGTATAGTTATTTCATTATGTTCAAAAAGAAAGTTTTATGCAGATTTTTAAAAAGTACTTCGTAAAGTGCAATAAAGCGAATTATTAAAACGAAAATATACATAGGTATCATTTCATACCTTTGGTATTTTGCAAACAAGAGAGTTTTATTTGTTTCAAACATTAATTTTAAAGTTATTACAAATAAAAAAGGTATAAGTCATTTTTTCTGCAGTGCGGCTTTTTTTTTTTTTTTTTTTTTTTGTCGCTTAGTGTATGACAATTAATTGAAGTATCTGATTTGACGCTCAAAAACTGTTTCAAGTTTATAAGAACGTAAATTTCAAGCACACGCTTCTTTTTTCTCCTTTTTTTAAACTATAGTCATGTTAATTAAGCAATCACACACACACAAAATAGAATTATTTAAATGAAGTGTTTAGGTACTTATAATTCAGGAAAATGATAAAACTGTATAACGTGTATTTATATGGACAAATCAGTCGAATTACTATGACTTAATAACTTTGTATCCAATTAAAACTAAATACATCGAAATAAAATTTTCGAAAATAAAATTGTTGGAATCTGATATTTATTTATTTATTCTTAATTATTCTAAATTGATCTTACCCCTTACTAATTTAAAATACCTTTCCAAACTTTGTTCATAGTAAAATACATATGAATTTAGCAATATTATATTGAAGCTTTTTTTTCACCCTATGTATACGCATTTAATAATTCCACATGTGTTTTCCACTTTTAAACGCTAACCTTGAATAACTTTTCCTGCAAACGTTCCATTTAAGCAAAGAGGGTATAGACGTCACAGATTTTTATTGATATGATAATGAAATTCTACAGACACGTCAACAAAAAAAGCAGAAATTTCACAGAAAAACTGTGGGTGAAGAGTTAAGCAGGGTGGCAAATAGCCTTAAATTCTACGAAAGAACAGCACTAAAATTTGACGTTAGCGATGTGTTACAAACAACTCAGTATCTTACCATACGCACTGCTGAAATATCTTCAACAGGCAACGAATCTTCAATTCGGCCGAAAGAATAGAACCTAGATTATTCAAGCCATCACCGTGCGACCTCAGTGTGTATACATAAACGGCGGTAAAATTCATCACCATGGTTTATGGCGCCATTTTGAACGAAGTTTCTCAGAAGTGATATTTCTTTTTGCAGGATTTATGACGATGTTGTGATTACGTTAAAGGATTTTTACGGTAGGAGGAAGTCGGGAAAGATGTTGCATGATGACAGGCTAATCTGTAAACGCTTTTTTTTTCCTCGAAACTGATTTATGTATTATTTTTTCTTCTTTTAAGATAAACCTGTTAGAAGGCGAATGTCTATAAAGCAAATATGTGAATGGTAAGATGGAGTAGGGGTTAAAATGTGTCTAGAAAATTCCAAGGCCATTTTGATACTAAATTTTTCGCCAGAAATTTGTTTGGTAGATTTTTTCCTGAATTTTTACTAACTTTGATGTAATTTAAAAGTTTGGTTTTTGCTATATGGATGGTCATTTTTTTTACAAACTAGGAATAATTAGGGAGGCCTTATTGTTTTACCTAAATAACACTACAGCTACTACGAACCTCGGAAACAGAACTCGGCGCCAGTTAACTGCAGACTAAGGCGCTAATCTTTGAGCCACGAGATGGATCTGTAATTTAAAGGAATTAAGGAAGTGCTCATTCATTATATGAAGCAGTTAGCGAAAGAGCTTTAGTATATGACCCACTTGGCAAAATTTGAAATTCGATACCGATTTAATTCGGACGCTTCGCGCCTAGGTCTGTACACATGCAACTGCGACAGCCATTTTAATTCATTATCAAAAGGGGCAACAAAAATTGCCTACGATGTCCTATACTAAAGCTTTATCTCATTAGCTATTGCGAAGAAAGAAAACAGCATAACAAACACGCAGCAATTGTTAATATGGACATATTTAACCATAACCTATTATCACGGAAAAAATTTTGAAAATGTGTGTAACATGAACGAAGCAATAAATGATAACCGAGACTGGTCAATTTGATACTTTATTATATTTTCATATACTTGCTATGCGGCTACTTCTATGAATTTACTTAGACACATTCTTTTTAAGTCGAAAATCAACTTGTAAAAATTACTTTATCAATCTGAATTAATTACATTCATTCAAGATTCTTAAATAACTGAGCGAGAACGCTGCTACTTTTATGACTTCTCTTCTCTTAAATTTACACATTTGCGTGAAAACATTAATTGGAACTCTGAATACAAGCAACCATTCAGATAATCTTTCATTGTGTCTTTAAATTTCAATACATTATTGACTGGTCACGAATTAACTCGTTTTATTAAAAAAGCTAAATTCTCTTCTAGGTATTACTCGAAAACAATTTTTTAAAAGGATTTTGCGCATTTGTTTTTAATTTATTGAACTCTGTCGGTTTATATAGTCTTCATTGGCAATTACTGCATCAGTTGCCGAGGATAAAATTGAAGGGATTTAAACACGAATACGAAATATTCTTAGTGTTAATAATGTAACGATTTAAAGAAACACCAAAGGGCGGGAATATTGCAAATAAAAATAGGAAAATATATGGACAACAAAGTATTAACAGATTTGAAAGAAATCACACAGAAGGGAAGCAAGCAAAGCCTTGTTTTCTGAGTCGAATTAAGATTTCGTGCAGTTTAACAATCAATTGATAAATGTAGTTACAGATTATGTAAAAAAAAAAAAAAAAAAAAAAGAAAAAAAAAAAAAAAGAAACGACTAGCAAATTTTGAAGCACTGTTTTTAATTATTAAAATTATTATTATAATCATTATACACACATACACATAAAAAAGTTTTGTTGAAAAGCAAAATATTTGTTGAGGCTAAAAAACAAAATTAAAATTAAATTAAATTAAAAAATGGTTGATTTAACAAAACAATTTACTGAAAAGAAAATGCTAAACAACAAAACAATTTGTTAAATAAAGTTTTATTTATTTATTTATTTATTTTAGTTGATATAGCCTCAACAAAAATATTGTTTCAATAAAACATTTTATTCTGTGATTTCTTTTTCATTATCAGCAATTAAAAGAATATGTGCATTGCTACAACTTTACCTTACATTTAAAAAAAAAAAAAGACATGATTGAAATTTTTATACGATGATTATAGAAAAGAAGAAAAATTGATCATTAAACATTTTAAAGGCGTACATTTAAATAGATTCTATATATTTTATAAAACATTTTAAGCAGTAAAAAAAAGGCATTTTTTTATTATATGTTCTGACTTTGATATTTGTGTAAACTAATTGTCCAGTAAATTAGTCTCTAGAATGACACAATATTTATTTCAAAAATGTTTTTGTAAAAGAGAATACAATCTACAGAGAAATAACTATGTAATATCACCTAATAAATAATAGCATTATACAAGAGCCCGAATATGCTTTTTGAAAACCGGAGACATGCATGTGGTTAGAGGCCCTTTGCCCATCATCTTCTCTACAAAATTTTCTAAAATAAGTCCATTCTGAAAATAAATAAATAAATAAATAAAAATATACATTTAAAACTATTAGGTCTACCGGAAAGTTCTGTCCTTCTAAATTAGTAAACTGACACCGGAAAATATTATATAACAATATTTATATGGTACTTTACCAATTATCATCTTAAATGTTACCTAAGAATATCTTAAATATTATTCAAGATACGTTTCCAGTGTTAGTATTTTATTTCAAAAGGACAGAACTTTCCGGTAGACCTAATATTTATCTTGTGTATTTTTTTTTTTACTTCGGTTATACCTTCTATTACATCCGTTTTTATCAACCTATAACAAATCATTAACTTTAAGCTCAAGATAATAGGAAAAAAAAATAATAATACTGATCACTAATATAAATGTTATTTTAGTCTGGAAGATTAGCGATAAAATTCAACAATTATTTGAGTTACATAAAAAGAAATAGTAATAATAATAAGTTTTTGTTTTTACTAGACATATCATGTGAAAATTTTTGTTATTACTTTGCAACTTTTAGAGATGAGGCTCCCTAAATTTGGAAGCTGCCAGTGCTCCATATGTCCGTGCCATAAACTGGTCCTGCCTTGTTGCTCGTTATAAGTTATTTGAACAGATTAGGAAGTTCGGAATGCTCTCTTCCCTAAACTGTCCTATGAAATATTGATCAAGTAATAGACGCTAAACACTTTGCAGCATGTCCAGCGGTCACCATAAGTCTTTATGACATTATTGTATTACTTAAGTTCATATTATTTCATTACTTATATATCTTTATGTCAGTTTTACTGTAAGGCTAGAAAAACGCTACAATTTTGTACCATATTGGGATGATATTTGAAACTTTTCATTGAGGTCACAGGGACAGATAACAGTATTCTAATACGTCGTACATATGCGCGAAATTTTCCATCGGCGTAATTTATTGCACTAAGCAAAATTAAATTGACATAAATTCTTTATATGCACAAAAGCATGATTCAAATGGAGTATGGTTTGAAAATTATTTATCCTGCGCTCACAGGGCCACACAAAAGTATCCAGATATATGAATGATATAGTTAGAAGTCGCTCGAAGTGCATTTCAAGTTGTGTCATGCGTTTTTTTCCTCTGTTCCAGATTTATGCACATAGTTTGGATCCTTATGTAATTTATAAATGATATACATACAGGGCTATGCAAAGCTAGTTGAATAAGTTTGAATAATTGGAACGATTTTAAATAAATTTTATAATTTAATAGCAGTTTTAAATATTTTATGAATTTAGGTACAATATTTAAATGGTGGATTAATGAGGAGGAAAGGGAAGTAGTTTCCCTCACACAGAAATTTATGTAAAATATAACTGTTTCTAAATTGTTTTTGAAATGTTGCTCAAAGAACTTTGAAAATGTTCAAATTGATATATAGAATAAATTGAGATAGTTTGAATATATCGTGTCAGAATATTTTCCATATGAAGAACTTTATGAAATTATACTGAGATTAACTAAGATTAAGATTAATAATATCATTTTCTTGACTCATTTGTTGTGTGCTGTTATGGATGCTTGTAGCATAGAGTATTTTCCATGACCAGTTACAAATTTGAAACCTGCATTGCACGAAAACAAGATTTACATGACAAGACTCAAATATTTTTTTCTCTGAAAGAAATATATCAAGTCTCAACAGTTCTCCTATCTCTAAAAGTGTCGGAACATCAAAGTGCTGTTTTCTAATGACCTGCCGTTTCTGAATGTCAGCTTTCTTCGCAAATGGGATCCTATACATCAAGCTGACGTTGTTCCGGCCTCTAACGAGCTTCTGCGGGGGAGATACATCGTCTTTATTTAAAATCTGAGCATGAAACTGAGGTGTGTTCAGTGCGTAAAGAGATATATAGTGAACAGATGTAAGGAGGTCAGTCGTCAATTCTTCACTTCCGAGATGTAGGTGGAATTTTCGGAATCTTTGAAGGAATTTGCTCGTCTGAATGAGACGATTGTCTTCTCTTACTCATCGTGAATGATTGCTTTTAAATTTTCAGCCAGAGCAGAACTGTCTTCTTCATTACGAGAATCCCGCCAATTTCGAATGGTTTTACCAACCAGATAGCGAAATTCCCATTTTTTAACATATATTTAAGAAAGACACCAAAGAAAATTTGCTGATTTGAACAACAAAAAATATCAGTTTATTTATTTATTTATTTATAATTATTTACTTTTCTATAGATTATTTTACGTATGTATATAAAATTAATACACAACTCTTCTAATTAATATTACATATATATCGGGTGAATGCAAAAGTTCTACCCGTTTTTATTACCCATAAAGAAGAGAAAATAAACGCAAAATAAAGAGTACCTATTATTGTGCAAAGTCCTTATTACTGTCTATGACCTCTTGCCATTTTTCTGGTAGGGGATTAATCCCACGACGGTAAAATTCCGGCGGTTTCTAGTCAAAAGAGTCTTGGATGGCAGTTTTTACAGCATCAAGATCATCAAAGATTTTCTGACTGAAGGAATTATTCAACGCACGAAATAGGTGATAGCCAGTTGGTGCCAAGTCAGGAGAATAGGGAGGGTTGGATTGAAACCTCACAACCAAAGCCCAGTAAGTTTTGGCGAGTGATGACAGCAGCATGTGGTCTGGCGTTATGGTGATGAAGGATAACACCGCGACGATTGATGAGACCTGGACTCTTTGCTACCAAATTTGAATGCAGCCTGTCTACCTGTAGACAGTAGAAGGCAGCATTGATGGTTTGGTTGAGTGGCAGGCCCTCCCAGTGAATTATTCCCTGCACATACCACCACACACTCAATAACACCTTCTTGGGATGAAGTTCAGCTTTCGAAGTCGATGTATGCGGATCAGAAGGGTGATACACGGTCTTACGACGCTTTACGTTTGGGTACATAATCCACTTCAAATCTACTGTCACAATTCGCGTCAAAAATGGGTCATTTTTGTGCCGGGAAAGCAAGGAAACACAGGGGCGATTCGGTCATCCCCTTGATTAGCTGTCAGGTTATGTGGAACCCAACGATCCAACTTTCTCGTAAAACCCAACTTAACCAGCCGTCTCTCGACCGTTGTCAGGTGTACGTTAAAATTCTCCGCTAATTTTTGCACGTTTGGATTCGAGTTGTTCCTTATGGCTTGGTCAATATCGTCGTCTCCAACGTGTGATGGCCGCCCACTCCTAGCCTGATCTTGCCAGCTTCTGTCTCCTTCCCTAAATTTACGAAACCATCGAACACATGTGCTTTCATCTATTCCATCCTCCCCGTACACTTGACAAACATTGCGACATGCCGCGGATGTCGTACTCTTTTTATCGAACTCGTGTAACAAACAATGTCTTTTATGCTCTTTCTCGCTTTCCATGTTACACCCTCTAATATTTCTTTTTGAGATCATTAACTTTGTGAGATACGATGCATTTATATATGAGGTATCAACACGTTTAATTGGCCGACGATTTGTTTCATTACAATGTCATGTGTGATGTCAGTTCCATTGCAGATTTGCATATCCAAAAACGGGTAGAACTTTCGCACTCACCCAATATATATATATATATATATGGTATTATCATGCATCTGTTAATTGCTAAATTTTATAATGTTATTAAATTCTTCACTTTATATATATATATATATATATATATATATATTATTTATTTATTTTTTATCCTACGATAATTGAGTTACTATTTTTTTACTCATTTAAAAAAAGTAGTAATATGCACAAAATTAATTTTCAGCTCAATTCTACCGAAATTTATTTGCTAATTTCTTATTTCTTAAATTTAACTTTTCTGTAGATACTGTAGATAAAACACCGTAACTTAAGAACGAAAAGGGGAGGACATTCCGTATAACTTTTCTTCAAGAATTAGTAATTTACACATTTTTTAACAGTATAGGCCATTCGAGGGGAAATATATTATTATTTGATGATTTCTTGGACGTCAATGAATATAGATGTTTTGGGATTAAAACTGATTGTCCACGTTAGCAACCTTGTCCTGTAGGTCCATGGAGAACATTCTAAGAGGTCCAATGCGAGAATAGATCATGGAAAATGCACTGTGTTCCTAGAATGCATTTATTCTTTGGGACATCGAAGAACGTATTCATAAAAAAAATTCATTTTTATGAATCGTTTTTATGAATGCCTCGTGACACACACACGAGGCATTTTCTAAAAACAGTCAAATCGTGTTCAGGATATCTCAAAATGTGCAAATCGGTTGAAAACTGGAGTTTGAAAATTTTCACGAAAAGTAAAAAATAACTTATTCGTTTTGAGAAATTAAAAAATTATAGTAACTGATTTTTTTTTTTTCTTTTTTTACAAAAAAGAAAATGATATAAGCTTTTGTATATCCCAGTTTCTACGGCATAGAGAAAAAATCGCTTTAAAAATGATAACGTCAGCTGCTATTTATAAATAAAGAGTATGTTACCTGGCTATATTGATGTTTGTTTCTATAAATCAGAAAACCCCTGCGCAGAACCCACACTGACAAAAATTCTGTGACTGATGTCTAGAAACCATATTGTGCTGGTTTTATTAAAAATAGTTTCAGGTCATTCTCATAAATTCTACTTCCCTTTGTTAATGTGATCTAGAAACCCTATTAGAATTCTAGAGAGTTTTTCTATATTATCGTGGTCAAACTTATTTAAAAATTCTCCTGAAATAAATGCGAGGCACAGGTAATGAGTTTTAGTAACTAAATTTTTGGTTTGTAATCCAGTTCTAGGAAATCAAGCGAGAATTTCTCGCAATACAAAGAATTCATTATATTCATAATGTTCATAATGTTGTTTCATCATCTAGAAAAGTATACACTAGAAATTCTCGATCTTTTCTTCTATTCAGTTTATTTGTTTGCCTTATACGCATAATTCCGAAATCTATATTTCTTGTTTAGGGATTCAGAAAATGACAACTTATTCGTTCTAGATAAAGGCAGTATATTTTTTTCTCAGAGCAGTACCAATACGTGTAGTACCAATACGTGCAGTACCTATAGGTGCAGTACCAATACGTGTTCTTTATACACCTTTTTTAGAAAGAGGCTATAAGGAAGTCAAGTCACATGGTGTTCACATTATTTTTTAAATTTAATTCAAATTTAATCAGTATTTATTTTAAAATATTACTCTGTGCCTTTGAATACCATAAAATAAAATTTTTCATTTATTTTACTCTGTCTAAACTTTAGATCACATAGTGACACCCTTCCACATCTTTTGACAATTTTAACAAACTGATGAAAGCATGTTTTCGCATTTATCTGTGCATGTACAAATATAGACATGGTAATAGTACCTAATGAAACAATTGCCTTTTTGTAGATTATCAGTAACAGTTTTGTCTAGGAAACAGACAGCTCGTTCGTGCGTGGGCGTTGAATTCTAACATTCTCTAGAGGAGTCGGCTAACATCAAAGAGATATCCCTTTACTTGCTACTGGCTTTTTATGGCTCAGTTCCGTTCATTCAAGAGCTTAATATAAGAGACGGCCTCCACCACTAGTTAATGGTGCATCGAGTGGGGTCCTGTCTGGTCGGCGGGTCGTCTGTTGACAGCAGATATTTTAGTGACATAACCTTTTAGACTTTATCAACGTGAAAAATGCAAGCATATTTCCCTTCCAAAAATACTTATACCATATGTTAAAAAAAAAAAAAAAAAAAAAAAAATGGATGTAGATAAAATCTGAAAATGTTAATGAAAATGTTTAAAATAGCATGTGAATTGTATCGTTATATTACGTGCTAAAAATATTTAGAATTCTAACTTTGACTCTGTAGTATTCAAAAAATTACCAAAAAAAAAAAAAAAAGTAATATTAATCTTTATTAATTTACAAGAACAAAAGTTATTTAAAACTAGCAGGTAGCTTCTCTGATCACTATATTTAAATGAATTTTCAGAAAAAATGAAATATATATATATTTTTTAATAATATAAATAAAACCTTTAAAAAAAAAAAAAAAATCTTATTGAAATCGTTCGTTTGAAACTACGTTTTAGGAAACTACATATAATTTTGGACTTTACGGTTTCTTTAAACTATACCACCACTTATTTTGCCGCCCAACCACTTCAGGCAATTGGAGCTGCTGTAGGCGGACATTTTTTTTTTTTTTTTTTTTTAATAACATTATGTTGTGTCGCTTATCTTGCACTTGCTTTGAGTTTTAAACTGTTCTTTTCAACTAAATGTAATAATTAATTTAAATGAACAGCTCGGAGTCCTTAGATCTTCTCGCGTCTTTTGTTACCTTCCGCAAGAAAATTCACAACAGAAATTATCAAAATTGGCTTAGAAAACAAAAATGAAGAATAAATTTCACGAATAACAACAAGAAATAAATTTTCCAAAGAGGAAAAAAGAATTATAGCCTATCATGTTTCTTTTCAGTGATGTGATACGTTGCATATGCTTGAACACTGGCTTATATGCCAATGTAATTTGATCTTTTAAAATACCACTTTCTCGACAATCTGCTATTGGCGAATCAGATGATGATAATGATGGCGAGCAGGAATGTCGAACTTATTATCCTGAAAATACTATAATATACGGGCATAAGTGGAGATAGCTGCAAGTTACCTATATATTACTTTCTCTTTTGCGTCTCAACTAAGCGTTTTCCTGCAGATTTCTTTACCTCCCTTGAAAGCATACGAGGCAAAAATTTTCTAAAATCATCAGTAGTTTTAACGTTGTAATTTGTAACTCTTTACCATGTCTTCGTTTAATTTACTATTGTTTTCCAGACTTTTATTATTTTATTTTTTTTATTTTGAAACTATAAAGAGCCAAAAATGCATCTAGTTCCCTTTTTTCGCATTTTTTTTTTTTTAACGCCGAAATAATATACAATTAGAAATTTCAAAAATAAATTTTTGGAAAACAAGAAGAAATTTAACACATGTAACATTTTTAATGTGAAAATGGAATTTAAAAATACATTGGGTAATAATTAATTCTGCTAAAATTTTTCTTATGGAATGACGCGTGAGCTTTGACTGCCGGTGACGAAAGGTACAGAAATAGTGATAATTAAAAATAATTTCTTAGTGTTACTTATTGAAATAATTGTTAATTTTTGACGTAAAAAAATCAGTGTATTTTATTATTTTATTATATTCTTTTTTATCTTAGAGGTACTAAATTTATTGAATATATAAATAAACATTCAAATAAATAAATAAATAAAAATAATTATTTAAGAAAAAAAAAAGTGCACAGTATTTGCCTACATTTTTTACCAAATATAGTTTTATTTTCTAAAAATCACTAAGTGCTATTAGTATAATTATCATTGCAAACAGAATATATGTACATTTATAGCAAGAAATTAAAACTTCTTCACACACCATAAATTTTAAATCAGCACAACCGGTTTCGAAAGGATGTAGCCTTTCTTCATCAGGTGCAAACACGTGCAACTGCACCATAAATTTTAAATCAGCACAACCGGTTTCGAAAGGACGTAGCCTTTCTTCATCAGGTGCAAACACGTGCAACTGTTGCTTTTGCCTCCAAGGCAGTTGCACGTGTTTGCACCTGATGAAGAAAGGCTACGTCCTTTCGAAACCGGTTGTGCTGATTTAAAATTTATGGTGTGTGAAAAAGTTTTAATTTCTTGCTATTGTCTGTACGCCAGTTTTTGAATTTATTTTTGATGTACATTTATGTTTTCATAATTTTATGGATAATAGCTTTGTAGTATTTAAAGTATTTATTTTACTTTGTTAATTTTTATTCTATGAACAAATAATGAAACAAATAGCTAAAAATATTTAAAACGAATAGGAATGAACTATATTCATAAATTATATTGTTTCGGCATAATAATAGTAATAATAATATGATAAAATATTTATTTCAGATGATAAAATGATTATGTGATATTTATTTCCTTGTAAGTGCAATATAAAATTTAAATTTGTAAATAATATACAGATATACATACATACATACATACATATATAGTTCTTTAGCATATATACATTCACTTACTCTCTGTTCTAGAGATATGGAGGAAACCATGTAGCACATGTTGCATATATGTATAAAAATATAAAAATTATATATAGTTGAATGTAAATATATTGAAAATGGTGAAATATACTACTAGTATATACCGATATTGTAAAATAACCATTTTTCTAGTAAACATAAACATTTATCTGCAAAAAAAGTTTGTGAACATTAAATGTTAGAAATTCAACATCACCATCACCATTGTTCGTTGTATCATTCTTTCAGTGCCACGTAAGGTTATGGGAAAAGAGGAGGTGACCGAGGCAGAAATTTACGGCTTTACATGCAAACAAATCCAAAAGCATCATCCAACCAAATCTCCCTGAAATTTTTCTTCGGAAAAAAATAATAATAACGTAAAAAAATATTCCGCACATATTCCACATCACTCTCGCTCCTGCCCCCGACACGTATGTTAGGCCATAAATTCCCGGGGCCCCGTTTCGTAACGGAAATGCTGGGGTTGTTTAGGGCCATAACTATATTTCACTTCTACAGTGGGCAGTCATTTTAATGGGCCATGGAAATGCCCATAGGCGCCCCAAACATCCCGTTGCTGACTCTTTTCATATAAAAATAGAGGTTTAGACTTACGGCTTGGCTTCAGGGTTAAGTGCGGTAGATATGAAAAAGGGGTTGGAAAACAGATTTGGTGCACAAGGGATTGTATAGAAAATGAGAGATTGTTCATGATAAAGCAGTGTTTATGTGAAAATTTGATGTTTCATATTTATTCGTATTATAATAAAGCATAAGCATGGCTAACATATTTCGATTTAGTATGAAGTACACCATCAACAATAAAATCACTATTTCAAAAAATTACCGAACAGACTTAATTTAATTTTTTCTTAAATTTATTTTGTGCATCAATTGTGCATACCGTTTACATATTATATTGCACATCTCATAATTTACATGACTAGTGTACAGTTTTAAATGCAACAATTCTGCACACAACAAACTTTTATTTTTACATACTTAAATACAATACTTCAAATTAAATTCTGCATAGAATATACTTACATGCATAAAAAGTATTCATAGAAAATACACACAGAATGTGCTATGTTTTATAATGAAATAGTATTCTATCACTAATGTTAAACAAATATAATGGCAGAGGCAGAAATATTCCAAGTTCACAAAAATCAGCTACAGGAAAAGAAATGAAAATACATATCAAAAATATTCTTTAATCCTACGTCAGGCGCATCCGTAAGACGAACAAAATCGGGCGCACCCTACCTGAGAGGCCAGGTAAATACTTTATTGTTAAAATACTTGTACTACAATCAATAAGTTTGTACTTATGCATCAAATTTTCGTTTATTACTTTCTATTCACGCTTAATAAGGTCACCATATGGTTGTTTTTGACTTAAAAATCATGTGTAGGATATTTAGGGAATAAAAACCAGAACGGGCCTCTCAGGCAGGGTGCGCCAGACGGAGGGTTAAATCAAGGTAGATGTAGGTGGTAGTAAAAATCGCTTAACTGAAAATATCCATACTTCCATAATCGAAACTTCCATAAAAATCTTCCATGATCTAAATCAATCTGTAAATTCTAGGACATAAACTTCATCATTCATTACCCAAAGATGACATAAATAAAACGCATTCCTTAAATATTCGTTCATCTAAAGAAACATAACAGCAGTTAAAACGCATAGAATTTTTTCAACAATACCACTTTTCTTTTGCCATTTTAATTTTTGCCGTTTTTAAAGTTGTTATTTTTAACTTTTATCATTAAAATTACTAATAGCCTTTAACCATTGTTCATTTCTAAAATAACTCAAAAATAAAATAAATAAATATAAATAAATAAAGTTTTTTCCACAAATATATTAAGGAGATTTGAATTCACGTATTCCGGAATATTTTTAATTTCCACTTTTTCTTACTGCCACGTAATTACGATGAAACGTTAATCTAAAATTTAATTATAGGATATATTCATTATCATAACATTCAAAACTTTTGTAAACTTGTATTCACAAAACCTGTTCCGAAAACTTATGAACTACTTTAAAAATTTAATCATTATAGTATTACGTCATTATTAAAAGATATGGTATATTTTTTAGAAGAAAGACTCTTTATATTAAAAATTTTCAGAACTATGCGTAAAGAAAGCTACTTATTGCATATAGATAAAGTATTTAGTTTCTCTTAGTTCATTTTTCCATATTATGAACAACTTAAAAATAAGAAAGTTAATGAAATCGTAATTATATAGTTCACGTGTAAAATTAAGAAGTATCTATATATTAATAGGCAAACATAAAATTTGTGGTACACTTTTAACATATTAATTATGAGAGTAGAGGATTGAAAATGGTATCATTCGAAAGGTATGATTAACCAGATTTGTAGAATACAAAAATCATTTTCTTACGATGTCAATAAGTTATTTAAAAATACTTTTATTTTTTATGCATTTTTTCACTTTATAACACGTATTCTTTTGTATTAAAAAATTCCTAATGTAGAAAATTATTAAATCTGGCAATTTCTTAAAACTTAAATAAAACCATAGGCACAATAATTTGTATAGATGTGGCAACACTATATTCTCGACTACAGATTTTTCATTCTAAGAGACAACAGCCATTACAGTGGTACAAATTTGAGTGAAAGAGTGGTAAACAGAATGTTTATACTATTGAACATATACGGAAATAAAAAAAGGATTTGATTTATGAAAGTTATATTTTTTCTCTAATTTATGTAAGATAATTCTTTTTTTTTTTTTTTTTTTTTTTTTTTTTTTTATGATCTACGTGAGATCTAATTTGAAGACATATTTTTAAACTAAAACATAATGCATTTCCATTCACTACTTATTTTTTTAAAAACGGATTTATTGCTAAATCTTCTTCACATATAAGAAATAAGTATAAGATTTGGAAAAACTTGATTTCCGGTTTTTGATGAATTTACACGTTTTGAGATTTCCTTGCATTTCAATTAACTGAAATTGACTACTTATTTTTAAAAAAGTGGATTTATTACTAGCTTCTGAATGTATAAGAAGAAAGTAGAAGGTACAGAAAAACATTTGATTTCCGGTTTTCGATGAATTTACACATTTCGAAATTTCCTTGCATTTCAATTAACTGAAATTATTTTTAACAGAGTGGATTTATTACTAACTTCTGCATGCATAATAGAAAAGTAGAAGATACGGAAAAAATTTCGATTTCCGGTTTTCGATGAATTTACATGGTTTGAGATTTTCTTGCATTTCAATTAATTGAAATTGACTACTTATTTTTAAAAATGTGGATTTATTACTAGCATCTGCATCCTCATGTATAAAAATCAAGTAGAAGATACGAAAACATTCGATTTCCGGTTTTCAATGAATTTACAAGTTTGAGATTTCCTTGCATTTCAATTAACTGAAATTAACTACTTATTTTTAAAAAAGTGAATTTATTATTCCATCCTTTGCATATATAAGAATAAAGTATAAGATTCAGAAAATTTTAGATTTTCGGTTTTCGATGAATTTACACGTTTTGAGATTTCTGAACTCAGTTCGACCATTTTTAGAAAATATCTGTCTTTTTGAGTTCGAATACTGTACTATATGAACCAATGTACCTAATTTAACCGAACTTGATAGTTATTTGGACCTTGGTTTGAGTTGGTGCCGATTAGCTTTTGGGCTGTATCATCTAACAGGGAGCGCTTCCACGTTGCGATTTTCTCTCATTTCAGGAAAGGTTCAACATCTACAGTGTACCAAACTTAGAGAAATATTAAAACTCGAATAAACGACTACGTCAGAAACGCCAAAGAAAAATATTGGAAATGCATACAGCTGTTTCGGCAGCTTTAAGCGTGCCGTCATCAGTGCAAAAAGGATTCTGAATCTGCAGAAGTGCTCGTATATATAGGGGAGGGGCCGAATTTAGTTCAACCAATAGAATTACGGGAAAGGTGGGGAGAGTGGCCAATAGGAATTTATTAAAGTTAGCTGTGTAAACAGTAGAAAAATTAAGAAAATGTGGACTGAATATAAAATTGCCAACAGTCAGACAAATAGGGAATAGCGAAATCACAATTTACAAGGTTTTTAAAATTTTTATAAATGTGAGCTCGATTGAATCATGAACTCGATTTCTTTGAAGCTTTTCACATTTATAAAAATTTTAAAAACCTTGTAAATTGTGATTTCGCTATTCCCTATTTGTGTGACTGTTGGCAATTTTATATTCAGTCCACATTTTCTTAATTTTTGTACTGTTTACACAGCTAACTTTAATAAATTCCTATTGGCCACTCTCCCCACCTTTCCCGTAATTCTATTGGTTGAACTAAATTCGGCCCCTCTCCTATATATACGAGCACTTCTGCAGATTCAGAATCCTTTTTGCACTGATGACGGCACGCTTAAAGCTGCCGAAACAGCTGTATGTATTTCCAATATTTTTCTTTGGCGTTTCTGACGTAGTCGTTTATTCGAGTTTTAATATTCCAACGCCAAGTCTCCTATTATTATTAGAGAAACATATTAAGTAAAACTCTGCTCAGGGATGGAACACGGGCGCAGAATTCACACCGGAATGTGTTTAAGAATTTTCTCTACCTATAATATCATAGATTTAAGAGGTAGAAAATTTTCTTACATTGATAGTGGTATGAATTCTGCGCCCGTGTTCCATCCCTGTCTGCTGAATCAGTTTGAGTGAATATCGACAAACAATTGGCGCAGCTGTGTTGCAATTTAATTCCGTGTAGGAGAAGGCTATTAATTACTCTGCTTTGCTTTGCAAAAAAGTGGTCGAGTTTCGACCACTGGGTGATACTAGAAAAAATTACTGTGCAATTAAAATGCATTTTTAGAGATTTGTTTCAGACTATAAACATACCTTTTCTAAACACGTCATATAATCTTTTTTTTTTCCTGTTTATAAAATTTTTGTTTTGTTGTGCAATATTTAACTCTTTAATGTTCACTTAAATTTTCTTTTTCTTTCTTTCTTCCTTTTTTTTTTTTTTTTTTTTTTAAAGGAAATTGCTAAATTAATTTAAAAAATAGACGTTAGGGGTTTATCTGATCATAAATATGAAAAAAAAAAAAAAAAAAAAAAAAAAAAAAATAGCAGTTTTAATTTTTGAGAAATATTTTGGTCTGAAATAACTTATAAAAGGTAACCTGACTGAATTCAAATAATAAACATTTTAATTAATGAATAACTTTTTAATAAAGTAAAAGCTGTAAGCTCGTTGTTGGAAAAGTTGTAAAAGCTCGCAGAAGTTGTTACAGGTCAAAATAACAGCATGGTCCTTCATCAGGTGAAAAAAATCTAGGCACGAGTGCGTCATCAAAGAATCAATACGCACTTGCGGTTGCTAAGACATTTAAAGAAATTTTTTTATGGTTTCCTTAGATAGGTCATTTGCTAAATTTTGGATTAGTGCTGTTCGCTAAGAACAAAGAAGGGATAAAATATTAAAAATCGATTAAAATAAGGAAAAATTATTGAAAAATTATTTCATAAAAAGTTGTTAAATGTATGGTTTCAGCGAGTAACCATTGAACGCTAATAGGTTAAATAGGCCTATGCATACTTCTTAAAATGATAAGGCTTAGGCATAAGTATAAATATAATGCATGACTTACATGATCAGTCTAAAAACGTAACTTAAGCATTACATTCAATAAACATAATTTTCGAGCCACCGCTTAAAGTATACTTGTTCTAATTGAAAGTGATGAGACATATTTTTATAAATATAGATTATACCATAAGTAACACATGCAGTTTTAATTTCCAGCATCATTCATGTTTTAAGCACGACTTCCCTTCCGTACTTTCGTGTAATTTCAGTGAAAAATTAATCTGAAAATTCCTCATAATTATATTTCATACCCATTCATTATCATAATGATTAAAATATCTGCAAAGTTGGTAATTTTGTTACCATTTTTTTAAAAATCTATTTAGCAAGCATATAAAGTATCTAGTACATCATTGTTTTCTCAGCCAACAATGAACAGTAACAAAGAAAGCTAACAAAATCATGGTTATAACTTACGAAGAAAAAGAAGTAAAAATCACTGAGACTGAAACACGATTTCCGCAGGCAGTATATAGGAAAGTTTAATAAAAGCTATGGAGGCGTAATTTATACTCAGTATACATGCAAACAGCGGAACATCAGCGTCTAAATTTATGATAGTAAGAATGAAAAGAAAAACGTCCCTGCATCACGCAAACGCATTGTATATTCTTTGCCAATGGAAGAAAAATTACGCCAATAAATTAAACAGAGGTAGAGTGACGTTAGTAAATATTTTGTTACGTTTAACAGAAAAAGGGATTTAGATAAGAGCAGGTGTTTGAGAAAAAATAGAAATTTTACCTTATCGTGTTTAATTATAACTAAGAAGGAACAACAAATCTGTTTAATATGACATACTTTGAAACAGGAAATTACCTACACATCGGTAATGGTAAAACAGTGAAACCTCTTTAAAAGTCCACCGTTTCGAATTTCTCTCACGATTTCTTACCTATAATAATGGTCCATGCATAATTTTGTACCTCTTTGCGTCACATTTTGAGAGAAAAGAGAATCCCCCCCCCCCTCCCTCCCCACCGTTAACTTAGATTAATCTCTATAATCTATATTTAGAGAAAAGAAGTAAGTGCTAAGATTTTATATTCCTAAATATACATACTTAGAGATGAGGTTCAAGCTTAAAAAATTGAAATATGTGTTGTACTATTATTCAGTTGATACACTTAATTCAATGGCGTTTAAATGTGTAATATTCAGTTTAAATGGCAAAATAAAAGTATTAAACCTAGTTAAGATTAAAAATTAAAAGCTAAAATTAATATTACCTCCAAAAAAACTTTAGCGGAAATTTACAAATTTCTAAGAGATTTCTTTTGACACAGAAATGATGCTAATAAACCATATTTATAAATAAATATAATTTTAGGAGGGGGGGATATTGGTAAGAAAATTTTAAATTTTCAAACAAATCAATATCAATGATCATTAAGAGGCTATAGACAAAAAAAAAAAAGCAAGTAAATTAAAATCATTTAATATATAGAACATTTTGCCTAAAATAAGATTTTGTGAATGACTTCTATTAAAAAGCCACTTCTCTAAAGGCCAAGTTTTTATTATAACTCGGAAATAAACTGCAACCGTATAAAGAACAATTTTCAACTAGACTTGGAAAGACAGAAAGTTACAAAACCATTGTTACCAAAAATACAGAGAGAGCATAGAGATTGTATATAGAAAAATCTCACTATTAAAAAAAATAAATAAATAAGTCTTAAAAAGTATTGATATAACTTATTAAATAAAATTATATCAGTTTTAACTCTAAGATTAAAATTTCATTTACAATCAGACACGATTAAAAAAACTTACACAAATATTTATAGAAAAAAAGCATATTTTAATTAAAAAATTTCTAGAGTTGTTGATTTAATTTACTGTGTTAAAAAAGAGATGATTATTTTTACGTTAAAAATTTTAAATTTTATTTGCAATCATGTACGTATAGAAAACTTACATAAATCCTCAAATATTTATGTATAGAACGTAAAAATACCAAAGGAAATTTACTGATGTACAGCTACAGCTAGTAAAAATATTATGAGTTGAGCAGCAATAAAGAAGACCTGCCATAAGAGCGGTGAATATGAAGAGTAACATGGCAATTTCAAAACCTTGTAAATATTTTGCTCCAAATTTTTATATGATATCGGCCGCTCCTTATAGTACTTTACGAACCGACTTCTAAGTTAATGTGTTTCCAGTTGCTGAGGTTAACATATCAGAAGCACTTCCTACTTTCTGAAATGTAGAAGAGTATGGGTTATGTTGGAAATATTGACAGAAATAGAAATTTGTATCTCCAGTACTGTGAAGAATACTGTAAGAGTTTGATGTAACTTGAAGTAAGGGTATAACATATTTTTAGGTATAAGGATAAATGGCTTTACTTCCTTTTTGTGTAAAGATTTAAAATGGAAAAAAAAAAAATGATTGAAGATGACTTTATAATAAGTTCCATTTTATTGGTGGAAATATTTATTTATAGTTGGTGTATAACAGCATAATTGTCCAAATTGGTATATCTTAACCTTTGTTCGGAAAATGGCTTCAGCTTTTCTGAAAATGCATGAAAGTTGAAAGTGAAAATCGTATTAAAAAAAAGAAGAAAAAAAAAAAAAAAAAACTTTGTTATTAAATTAAATATCTAAATTATGTATTTAGTATTGAATTTAACTTTTTGACTTGTTGTGTGAAAAAAAAGGTGTGAAACAGTAGAAAATGAAAAGTATATTTTTGATGGACGATTTTTTATACTATCCACCAAAGTGACACCTACCAAAAAAAAAAAAAACAGTTTATTTGTTTATTAGTTAGCTGTTACATATAAAAATTACAGAAGCGTCAAATTGTGGAAACGTAGTGAAAAAATTTAATAATCACTTAATAATAATACCAATGATATAATATTTATTTTTAAAAACTACTTAATAAATAAACAATGCAAGAAAATATAAAAATGCTTTATTAACATTTGTTATTAAAACGTACCAATTAGCAATAAAAAAATATTCTATTTAATTATTATCAGGGATCTTACATCTCGCCCTTTTTTGAAGACACTGTTAGGGATGAGAAATTTTTGTAATTTTTGCTACCTTTATTTTTATATAATAGTCTCTATCCTGTTTAATCACGCCATAACACTACAAAAATACTCATATGAAAATTTCTATATGAAAATAGTATACATGGCAAAATTTAATTTATTCCGGAGTATTTTTTAGCCCCGCCTTTTTTCCATACCACTTATTTTTTAAAGATAAAATTGCCTGATTTCATCGAAGTTATATATTTGATAAAAATTTTCTATAAATAAAGTGGTGCTAAATAAAGGTGGGGCTAAAAATACTCCTTAATAAATTAAAATATTGGCATCTATGCTATTTTCATACAGATATCTTTATATCAATATTTTCATAGTAATGTCGTGATTAAACAGGTTAGAGACTAGAGTATAAAAATAAAGGTAGCAAAAATTAGGGAAATTTCTCATCCCTAAAAGTGTCTTGAAAAAAAGGCGAGATGTAAGATCCCTGATAACAATTAAATAGAATATTTTTTTATTGCTAATTGGTACTTTTTAATAACAAATGTTAATAGAGCATTTTTATATTTGCTTACATTGTTTATTTATTAATATTAAGTAGTTTTTAAAAATAAATATTATATCATTGGTATTATTACAGGAGTGCAAGAGTTTCCGTCTCAGGACCGAACACTTACACCGGCGTATTTTTATCAATAATTTATATCATATTTGTGGTTTAATTTATTGCGATTGACCATAATAGAAATTATTAATAACGAGTGCTGATGTGAGTATTTTATTTTGAGAGTGAAACTCTTGCACCCCTGTACTGTTATTAAGTGATTATTATTTTTTTTTCACTACGTTTCCGCACTTCTTGGACACTTCTATAATTTTTATATGTAACAGCTAACTAATAAACAAATAAACTGTATTTTTATTTATTTATTTATTTTTTTTGTAGGTGTCACTTTGGTGGATAGTATAACAAATCGCCCATCAAAAATATACTTATCTTTTTCTATCGTTTAAAATCTAGTAAAAATTCTGAAAAAAAAAAAAATATATATATTATCTACTTCATAAACATTTATAAACAGTTTCAACCTCGATAAAAAATCTTGAATAGTTTTTAAAAAAATTAAATTTATCGTTTTAGGTTGTCATCCCCATTACTCCCTAATTGTTGAGGGTAGAAGTCGAAAATTGTGTGTAAAAGATGTTTCAGATAAAGAACAATAAATAGAAGGCAAGAACTCTTCATTCGACGCTGGTGCAGTTTTCATATTCTTAACCCGCAATACCCTTTATAATTTTATATTATATAAGAAGTGCGTCAAAATAGTTGTAACAGTATACATGTCTCTACACGTTTCAGCATATGTATTGCTTCTGCTACATTACACAGGTCAATAAAAATAATGTTGGCATAATTTGATTTGATAATTTTAGATGATACATATGTTTTTAAGTGTGCTGAAACCGTATATGAAGTCTGTTTTTCTCCATCACGTATAGATTTTTACCAGTACAGGGTGTTTACCGACACATTTTTTCTTTTTTTTTTCGGAGGTTCCTTGTATGTTTCCATGATTAATTGTAATTAATCATGATTAATTGTGATTAATCATGGAATCCATACGTGACAGAGAAAAATTGGCTTTATTTTCGGTTTTAGCATACCAGAAGATTAAAATCAGTCAAAACAATCAAATCAAAATTTAGATGTAGACCTGTTTTATTTATTCCAAATTTTACTTTACTTTATTTTTATTATTTATTATTATTATTATTATTTTAAAAATATAATACAATTTTTCCAATAATTTTATGATAAACAATAAAAAAAAAAAAAAAAAAAAGGAGAAGAAGAAGAAGAAAATGAAAGAAAAGAAAAGATATTAAAAATTAAATAATTATTTAAACAGTCCATATATATATATATATATATATATATATATATATATATATATATATATATGTATGTATATATACACACATACATAAACTGTGAATTTAATTCTATTCAGCCTCATGGCTATTATGGTATGTTTGAGTCGTTTTCGACGATTTTTACAATTGTAAAGTAAGTAATAATTTTGATTTTACTATTATTCTTAGGATTATTTTTATTTTTTTAAGTAATATTGATGATCGTGGAATTTAAAAATATGTTTTTCTATTGGTTTTTCCTCTTTCTCGCACAGTTTGACGTTAATTACACGTCCTTTGAGTGATATAGGGCATGGCTTACTGTAAATTTTCAGCAAATAGCATACAGTAAGACAGAAATATCACCTAATTTCCATGCAACAATCAATCTATATATATTTCCTGTGAAACAACTTTAATGAAAAATGATCATTCTATTTAAACCTTTTATGTTATTTTATATTTATATTTTTATATGCTATTTTTATTTTATTACTTGGCTGAAAATAAATTTTCGAAAATTTAAACATTTGAATTTGTTTCGCATTAATATTTGATTTTTTTTTTTTTTTTTTTTTTCTTTTTTTTAATTAACGATTATTTTTTTAATCTTTATCTTCTTCCATCCTCATCCTCTGGTGAATCCGGCCTTGCCTTAAAATGTACAGCATTATGGCATTTATTAAAAGTTTCTGAAAGAAAGGAAAAGAAAATAAAAGCTGATTTCTCGCATACACATTAAACACAGGAAACTGATAAAACATCTTCTATAAAACACTGCATCATTATCGAATTTCTTAAGGTATGGTTCCATAGTCCTATAACTACTTTTTCGAATACCTCCCTGTTCAATGGAAACAATCCCCCCTTGTTAAAATCTCGCATCTCAGTAAATTTTCTCCAAGCATCCCACTGTGATGTAAAGCTACTCCCCAACTGCGATAGACAAGAAGCTCTTGTCGCTAAAAATGAAAGGAACACCTTTGGGCGTTCGGTGGCTTTGATGTGGAGATGGGACCCCGTAGATTTTGGGTTCATTACCGTCGTATGCGGCCAACAGGGGGCGTCGTTTCCGGTTCTGACGAGCACTGCTTGACAACTGAGATGCTTTTTAGTTTGGTTTTTGAATGTTCTGACGGAAGTCTTTGAATACTCAACAGGTGACGGGAGTAACGCCTATCGCAGTTGGTTACAGTGATGTAAAATTTGCTCAGGTGTTCTGAACTCTAGTTTGTTAACTGTGGGGGTGAAAGGTAAAGGTACGCGAATGCAGTAAAGTTGGTGATTTATGATAGAATGCAGAAGATAAATATGCACTCCCAGTAAAAGATTGTCGTTCAAATTAAATTTAAAAAATTTAGAATGCAATTTTTTTTTTTTTTTTCGGCTAAGAGTTTTAAATCCTCGTTACTCATTAAAGAAAAGCGAAGTAATTAACAAATTCATCCTCTTATAAAAAAAAAAAAAAGAAAGAAAGAAAGAAAGAAGTGCATGTAAAATGCTAATGACGAAAACATGCACTTCTTTCTGAGAAAACATGAATACAAATACTATGGCAAATTTTTGCATGAAAATTTTAAATATGTAACATAAATAAATTAAATTTGATGTTCGATTTCTACTTCAAATTATTTTTATACTTCTTTTTTTTTTTTACAAATATTGCTATCAATGAAATATATACAGGGTATTTCAGTATCGAGTTTTAGAACTTCTAGGAGAAATAGAGTGTATCCAAACGATCCAGAATCATACAGCTATGCAGAGGCGGAAATACATTTCTGATGCTGTGGTACACGCGGATACATCAGAAACGGGGTTTGAAACACCTTGTATGTATATCTCATTAAAAACAATACTACTGTGAAAGCCACCTCGCATATCCATTGAAATCTATCAGAACTATGTATAATAAAATTTCTAAAAAACTATTTACGTTTAATTTAATTCAAAATGTTTAAATTTTTGTAGAATTTTAAAATGCTTTTACTAACTAATTTTTAATTTTTTCAATCGATTTTATTTTTATTATGGTTTAACAATATAAACTAAACATTTGGAGATATTAATTACCCGCATTTGTTTATCACAAACCACTTTTTCTTTCCAAAATAAATTATATCGTCAGTCTGAAGGTTTAGCCATGGGTTCTCCTCTCTCCCCAATTCTCGCTGATATTTACATGCACTATTTCGAAAGCAAGCTTTTTAAGAAAATATCCTTTCCTTTTTGGACCCGTTACGTCGACGACACCTTCACGCTTATCAACATATCTCATCACAATATTGACCATGTCTTAGAAACTTTAAATTCAATTGACAGCAATATCCAGTTTACATATGAAATAGAAAATAATAGCTCCCTTCCATTTCTTGATACGCTCGTCTCTCGCACTGTAAATGGATTTTCAACCACCGTCAATCAAAAAAATTTTGCTGTCTCCTTTCCTCCCCATGCGCGTTCATGTCACCCACCTAACCAAAAAATGGCTGCTTTCTATACTTTTGTAAACCGTGCCCTTAATATTTGTTCAAATCCTAGTTTATTAAAATCTGAAATTAAGTACCTGAAAGCCATTGCAATTGACAGAGGTTATGACCCTTCCATTATAGACAAAGCTATCCAAAAATTACAACTCCCTCGTATTTCGTCTACTAAGTCAGTCTCTTCTAATATCAGTATTGTCTTATCCTATTTTCCTAAATCCAGTCAAACCATTGCTAAAATTCTCAAACAATATGATTTTAAAATAATATTTTCGCCTTCCAATAAACTCACCTTTTCTCAGTTAAAAGATCCCATTGATACGCATAATTCTTGGGGTATTTATAGTATTTCCTGTCAGTGTGGTTTATCATATATTGGCCAAACTAAACGCAGTCTTAAATTTCGTCTAAAAGAACATATGAATTACGTCCGCAAACAAGAAACCAATAAATCGGCTATTTCTAAACATTGCTGGGAGGAAAAATCATAATTTTAAATTTAATTCAGCTAAAATAATTTGCAGACCTAAATCCATTCATGAACTCGATTTCTTTGAAGCTTTTCATATTTATAAAAATTTTAAAAACCTTGTAAATTGTGATTTCGCTATTCCCTATTTGTCTGACTGTTGGCAATTTTATATTCAGTCCACATTTTCTTAATTTTTCTACTGTTTACACAGCTAACTTTGATAAATTCCTATTGGCCACTCTCCCCACCTTTCCCGTAATTCTATTGGATGAACTAAATTCGGCCCCTCTCCTATATATACGAGCCCTTCTGCAGATTCAGAATCCTTTGTGCACTGAAGACGGCACACTTAAAGCTGTCGAAACAGCTGTATGCATTTCCAATATTTTTCTTTGCCGTTTCTGACGTAGTCGTTTATTCGAGTTTTAATATTCCAACGCCAAGTCTCCTTTTATTATTTATTAAATAACTATCTGCATGGACATAAATCGTATGCTTGTTATTAAAAATATGCAATATATATAATTAATGTTCAAAATGTGTTCATATAGTTCTTAAGAAATGTAATACGTATAATACTCAATATATGGTATATGTAATTAGTACCCAGTCATGCATTAAAAGTATGATTTTTCTCACTTTTTATAATAACTCTTTATTATTATTATTATTATTACTATTATTATTATTATTAATTATTGTCTTAAACGAAGTCTAATATACATTCACTAACTTAAGAAGCTTAATTAATTAGTATTTTCATACAAATTTTGCTTAAGTATCATTAAATTTGTAGTAATCAAAGTGTTATTTTTAAAATTTCGTTTATACGTGTTTTACGTCAGTCCATTGAAAGACGTATAAACGATGCTTTACTGTATTAAATCATTTGTCATCTGGAAGTAATCATTTGTCGTGTGGAAGTAATATAGGCTTTTGGCAACAGAGTAAAAACTTCCAAAGATAGCTTAATATTATTTTAACTACACTATTATTTCAAAAATGATTAACACTTTTTTTTTTTTTTTTTTTTTTGGTTGAAAAAAATCAAAATTCATGAATCAAATTAATAATTAAATTTAATAGAATGAAATCATACTTGTTTATTGTAATCCGCAAGGAAAACAAGAATTAGGGCAATTTCTTATTATAACGACCTCATCATCGCAAAGTTCATTATCTCAGTTGCTTTAAAATAAACCTAATTATTGCATTTTATTATTATTATTATTTAAATTTATTAATATTTGTACGATTATCAATATTATTATTAAATTATTAATTTTTTAAGTTTATTTTAATCATTAATTATTTTTCAGGTTTGCTTTTAATTTGGCTAAGTATATAAAAATAATTTGGCAGTTTAATGCGGTGACAGTTATAATAAGAAAGTATTACATTCGGTATGAAATACATACGGTATTATTATTTTAGAGAATATAATGCTCTCAAGCCCAAATTGCTAAAATATAATTTATAGATAAAAATCCTATTCCTTTATTCATATATTCGTTCATATATTAAATAATACCATTTTTTCGTCACACACAATCCCTGTTTTTAAAAGTTAATATATAAATAGCCAAGGAATAAAATTTTATTTTCTTTCACAGTTGCTGGGGAATTGGAGAAAAATATTGTTTGTTAAAAAGAAGAAGGAGAAAGAAAAGAAAGAAAAATGTACAAAATTAAAATTCATGTACTAAAATGAATTTAATTTTAGACGAGAAACCTATATATATATATATTATTTATTTATTTTCTTTTTAACTGATGTTGCAAGACATTTTGCATTATTCAAAGTGCACTAAAGTAAATAATCTATATATATAAAAGAACACTTCCTGAGTGAGTGAGGGGGTGATCTATCAACGCCCAGACCAAACACCTGGACCTAGATGCATGAAATTTTGTGACAATGTTCTTTCTATGACGTAGGCATCCACTAAGAAGCGATTTTACAAAATTCGCCCCCCAGGGGGGGGGAGGGGGGCATAACGTGATTTCACAAAATCCTTCATATCTCAAACAAAAAAACAGATATCCATAAAATTTTTGCTTTAAAATATAGCTAATGCAAATGTCAAAAAACCAATTTCTGGAATTTTCAAAATTCGGTCCCCAAGGGGTGCGGGGGGGGGGGGGGGCAAAACGTGATTTCACATGCGTAAAACGTGATTTTGCATAATCCTATATATCTCAAACAAAAAAATAGATATGCGTGAAATTTTTGCTCTAAAATATAGCTAATGCAAATATCTAAAAACCAATTTCTGGAATTTTAGAAATTCAGCCCCCAAGTGGGGCAGCAGGGGGGGGAGGGGCTAAGGGGCAAAAACAAGTAGAAATACAGTTAGGGCGTTCAAAATTGATACAGATAGGTTTTAGAGGCCTGCAAGTCGAATGAGGATATTTTCGATTGTGTAAAGTTATTAGGAGGGGCAGGGAGGGGAGAGGGGGGGGGGCAAAAATAAAAATAGAGTTAGATCGTTCAAAATTGGTGTATAGATGTTTTCGATACTTACAAATCGATTGCGGATATTTTCGAATTTTTAAAATTATTAGGTGGGGCGGTAAGGGGGGGGGGCTATGGTCAAAAACGAATAGAAATACAGTTAGGCCGTTCAAAATTGGTACAGATAGGTTTTAGATGCCTGCAAGTCGAATGGGGATATTTTCGAAAGTGTAAAGTTATTAGGAGGGCAGGGAAAAGGGGGGGGGGCAAAAAATAAAAATAGAGTTAGATCGTTCAAAATTGGTATATAGATGTTTTCGATACTTACAAATCGATTGCGGATATTTTCGAATTTTTTAAATTATTAGGGGGGGGGGCGGTGAGGGGGGGCTATGGTCAAAAACAAATAGAAATACAGTTAGGCCGTTCAAAATTGGTACAGATAGGTTTAAGAGGCCTGCAAGTCGAATGGGGATATTTTCGAAAGTGTAAAGTTATTAGGAGGGCCGGGAAGGGGGGCAGAGGGGGCAAAAAAAAAAGAAAATAGAGTTAGATCATTCAAAATTGGTACATAGAAGTTTCCAACACCTACAAATCGATTGCGGATATTTTCGAATTTTTAAAATTATTGGGAGGGCGGGAAGGGGGGGGCGGGAGTAGAGCGGCAAAAAATAAAAATAGAGATATATCGTTCAAAACTGGTGCATAGAGGTGTTTGATACTTACAAGTCTATTGCGGATATTTTCAATTTTGTAAAATTATTAGGATAGACAGGAGGGGGGTGGGGGGCGAAATGTAAAAATAATAGAAATAAGGGTTAGAGCATTTTGAGAATTTTTTCCGAAGGCAGTGAGAACCCGGTGCGACATTTTTCCTACTCAGATTTTGTTTCTCTTTTTTTTCACGTGATAAAAATTAATGCAATTTTGAGAATTCATTATAGTGATTCATTTAAAAATAGGGACCAGCGAAGCGGGCGTTGCCTGCTAGTATATATATATATATAATAAAATAAAACAAAAAAGTAAATAAAAATAAAAATAAAAATAGACTTTTTTTTTCCGTTTGAAAGGAATAATCCTAGTCATAACAAATAGTTAAAAGGATAAGAAAAGTAAAGCGTAAATATATATATAAGTATACAATATAAATAACATGAATAAATATAAATAGAGGAGAAACTGATACAGATGCGAGAATTTGTTCTTAGGAGCTAATAGAAATTTCTCTTTTTAAGGAAACCCACATGAAACATATCTCTGACAAAGTCTACAACTTTTTTATTTTATTTATTTATTTATTTTAACCATGCCATTATAATTACCTTTATTCGGCAAATAAAACATCAAAATGTCAAAGAATAATATGTCTTTTCAGTTTATTTTGAATTTCAATAGTATCATAATCCAAATAATAATTAAAATATATATATATATATCTTTGTGCTCTTTAAATTATTTTTATTATTTCTTTTATTATTTAAAATTTTAATACGTTTTTATTATTTTTTAAGTAATTTAAATGCGATGAAATTCTCGATTTTATTTATTTATTTTTCTTCTCCTGCCTGTCTAACTTTTTAAAATGAAAACATCCCGCGATGAACTTTTTCCTACACCATCCTCTTTGCTCTCAGATTTCTCTTTAACTGGGTGGATAAGACTAGTGCTGACATCTGTCGGACGCCCGGGTGTTTCTTGAAAATCAGACGATCAAGCGAAAGCTAATCTTTATGGGCTGTCTACGTGAATAATAGCTGTGGCCCACATGCGACTAAAAATAGAGAAACGCCCAGTTATGTCAATGATAGGGGCGAGTGTTTCTTGTAGATTACTTCTTAGGGTGTTACTGACTTAAACAATAGAGCAATCTATCTTTCTGGTTAGTTCTTACTTCGACGCCAGAATAAGATATCACGCTACTTGCATCCGACTGCTGAGGAAATGAATTGAAATTGGAGACCGTATAAGATACTAGAATAAGTGATATCGGAAAAGAAAATTATGTTATCAAATAAATTTTTTAAATAATTATATACCAGTACAAAAATTTAATTCGATTAATTTAATTCCATTTCTTTTTACTTCGTAGCTTTAGTTGTAGACGTGTTTGATAATGACAGTAGTCTGTGTTATTTCTTATAAATATTAATCTTAATTCTCTATATTATAAAAATATATTTAACCCTATGCATTTTTCTTTTAATTAATATAATTCCTTTAGAGTGTAACTACCTAATCTTGTCGACAGACAAAGCCAATGTTATTTTATGGGATTTTTTTTTTTTTTTTTTTCCACAATTATACATAACTTAATGTATTTTATTATTATTTTAATTCCGTTTTCACTTTCAGAAAATTTACGATCATTAAATTAGAATTCGTTTTCGAAAAATTGATTTTTCACGTTTTTAATTTTAATATTTTATTTTCTAACTAAAAATGAGGAAAATGCACTTCAGTGACGTACCGAGGTGGGGGGGATTTCTCATATTCCAAGCGCCACTGGCAAAGTGGCCCCAAATGGGGGCCACTTTGCCCCTTCTATTTCATTCCCATCATGGGGGCCCCCTTCTATTTCATTCTATTTACTATATTGCTATATATTTTTCGACAAGGAGGTGCCATCATAAAGGCATCGTGCCCCGGGTGCCAGTTATGCTTGCTACACTACTGATGCACATAGTTATTATTTTAAACTGTAAAATAAAATATAATCAGGGTCAGATTATGTCACGGGCATACGGGGCACTGGCCCAGGGCCTCCAAATTTAGGGGTCCTCATTTCCAAAATTTGTGAAGTAATAGTATAATTTTTTTTCATGATATGTTTATTAAAAACAAATATTTATTATTATTATTATTTTTATATTTTATTAGAAAGCTTAAACAATTATTAAATTTTGTGACTAATTTCCTAAACATTAGCTGATCAATGTGCTTCAGTTTTTCATTTGTCTTGAACATAAAACTAATGATTTTGTTATAGGTTGCTAAAAAAGAGAGGAAATAGAAGGTATAATTGAAGGGAAAATTTTAAAAATGCACTATTTTTATTTATTTATTTTTGTTTTTGAGAATGGGTCCTTCTGGCGAGCTCTTTAGAGCTGGGTAAGGGGGACTCCAAATAGCATTAGTGCCCCGGGTCTTCAAAAAGCATAGTCGGGCGCTGAATATAATAGTAAAATAATAATAATAATAAACAAGTACTAATTGGACGGTTATGGATTTTCTGAATGTGAAAACAGAATTAAAATAAAATACTTTAGGTAATGAGTATTGTGGAAGCAAATTTCACCGAATAACATGAGCCTTGACTGTCATCGAGATTAGGTAATCCAAATCTATCTTATTGACTAGTAGAGGCCTATCTCATTCATGTTTATCCTACTTTGAAGAGAAGGCACTACAGAAAACTGACAGTTTTTAAATTTTGTGGATATTAAACGCTAGATTTAGTTTTACAGCATAAGAAACGATTTAGGAAAGATCAGATTTCATTGAAAACCTCTTTTTCTTGGGCGAAAAACATGACAGAAATTAAATGATTTAACAATATTTTGAAAACTAAGCATGAAGAGTTTTGGATGATTCGAAGTCAATTTGATGGGTTGTAATCTCCCTGAGAAGTGATATTCACTGGTTACCTCTCCTTCGATGAGGGTAAAACATTTAAAGCAAACGGCGTTGAAATAATTCGTGCAACTTAATACTTGTTTTTCTCACAAAGAAAAATAATTACATATTATAATTAAAGGTAAAACAAATATTTGAAACTTAAAAAAAAAAAAAAAAAAAAAAAGAATTTGTATTTATCTGTACAGTTAGACGTTTGACCTAAATATGTTCCTTATAAAAATTATGTATATTGCCTACAATCCTTTCAATTATATCGTAGGCACTGCAGGCATTTTATTTATTTACTTATTATATATATATATATATTTTTTAACAAAAATTAAAATTAGATTTTTCGTACCTATAATATTGCAGCTATAAATGTAATTTTTCAGTGATTTGTAAATTATAAATCTTACGTATTGGAAAAGATTACTTAAAAATTTCTTCTTAACTTAATCTAGGAAAATATTTCACAATCTATGTATTACGCTTGGTAGTTCTTTCTTGTTAAAGTTGTAAACGAAAATTCGGCTGAGGCTTATAGTGAAACTCTCTGATAAAATTTTTGGATGAGTTATCCAATTAAATGACTAGCATTCAGTGGCTAACTTAAAACAGCTTTTTATATCGTGCTATATTTAAAAATTTAAGATAACGTTTCAGTAGAATCTAAAAACAGGAAAAATGTGTAAAAAGTACAGTATAAGTGGTAGTATAGCTATTAAGTGATTATTTAAATCAGTTCAGTCAGTAAAATAATTAAGCTGAATCAGTAAATTTTTAAAATAAATTACATTTTATAATAAGACCAGTATTACCAGATCTGGCGGATTTTATCATTTTTAATTGAACGCTTGTCGATTGCACTTCGAAGATTGACAGTCTATTACGTATACCAAATAACACTTCGCAAAATTATTGGGGATTGTTGAATAAAAAATCCGCCAGATCTGGCAACACTGAACAAGACGTTACTGCAATTAAGTGTTGAGATGGTGTCTTCCCATATGCGCGAAGTGGTGAAAAATTCCCATTTGCGCGAATAAAATAAAAATACAAGAACAGTATGAGTTACATGCATTCTCAGATTCATACACAACGAGGTAGAGGTGTCCAGTTTTTTTTTTTTTTTTTCATGTGCGTGTGATACTGATTGCTGCAAAAACGAATTATACCAGCGTTTTGAGATTCATGCACAGCGGGGTTAGGGGTGTCCAGTGATTTTTTTTTTTTTTTTTTTTTTTTTTACGTAGGTGGTAGTGATTGCCGCGGAATCGAGTTACGGGCGTTCTCAGATTCATGCACAACAAGGTAGGAGTGTCCAGTGATATATATATATTGGTTTTTACGTACGTGGTAGTGATTGCCACAAAACCGAGTTACAGGCGTTCTCAGATTATCAAGCCATAAAGGATGAAATCACATGCACGCCCGGTCCTGCAATTTCTGGTCGCGCAAATGGGAATTTTTCATCCCGTCGCGCAAGTGGGAATAATTCGTATAGATATAACAATTAAAAAAATCTTAAAAAAAAAAAAAAAAAAAACGCAGGATTAGTTAAGTTAGTATGTACCGAAAATAAATCACCTTAATATTTTGTAATAAGCCTCTTATATATAATATATATGATGTAAAATGCTATGACGTGTCTTTAATTTCTTGTCTATCTATCTGCACTTTGCAACCTGTAGATTGAATTTTGTATGGTTAGTATCGAACGAATACTGAGATATAGCCTATGAAACTGCAATGTAGCTGTGCCAAATGTTGGTGGATGTACGTAATAAATTAAACTAGCATTAATTTGTTTCAAAGTGCAATAAAGTACAAAGTTTTCTAGAATTACATTAGATCAAGCGTACAATACCTAATCTTTCTCTCAAGGTCAATGTTACTCTTTGAGGGAATTTGTTTCCTCAATTACACATAACCAAGAGTTTTTTTTTTTTTTTTTTTTTTTTTTTTCGTTTTTACATTCAGAAACTCCACTATCGTTAAGTTAATATTTGTTTCTAAAATTTTTTTATTTATTTATTTATTTATTATTATTATTATTATTATTATCTTTTTAGTAGTTTATTTCCGAGTTAAAAAATAACTATAAGTGCATTATCGGCATTTTTTATCTTAAAAATAAAATATTAAAAATGTGAAAAATCAATTTTTTCGAAAACGAGGACAAATTTAACGATTGTGAAATATGAGAATGTGAAAACGGAATTTAAAAAAAAATACGTTATGTAATGAATAACTGGGGAAACAAATATCGTCATAGAATAATTTTAGCTTTGGCTGTCGACACGAAATTAGCTATAGTACGCTCTTAATTCACAATGCCATAGGGGAAAAAAATAATAAAATAAAATAAAGACAACGCAGAAACACAAACAAACAGTCGGTAACAAAAGTGTCCGGACACTAGCAAAAATTCCTATGTAAAAAAAGTAGAGTTAATACCGTTTCGTTAAATAAGTCCTTATCGAATCATGTTCTTAGTCAGTCTAAGGACGTGATTCGACAAGGATTTATTTAACAAAACAGTATTAACTCTACATTTTTATATAAAAATTTTTGCTAGTGTTCGGATACTTTTGTTACCGACTGTACATGGAAATAGTCAAATCAGTTATATGACTTTCTGACAAAACTACAGAATTAACTCTACATTTTTATATAAAAATTTTTGCTAGTGTTCGGATACTTTTGTTACCGACTGTACATGGAAATAGTCAAATCAGTTATATGACTTTCTGACAAAACTAAAGATGGAGAAAATCATAAATCTTAATAAGTTCCAATTCTTCGCGTCTTTTCAGAAGTAAAAAAAAAAAAAGAAAACTATAATAATTATAATAATTTTTACTAAAGATCTTAAGAAATAATGAAAAATAGGTTTGACATTTAAAAAATAAATAAGTAATTACAAGATTTATACTTCACAAGCCCTTCTCAATAATGAAATTAAAAAAGCTCACACGACCATCGTAGAAAGTTCTTGTTAAAGCAACATCGTAGCAAATGCTAATTTAAAGCACCTTATTTTCTCGGTGCACCTTTGAAAACAAGGGAGGCTTCATTATAATGGTTTTGAAAACAGGCGTAAAAGTGCTTGCTGTTTGTCTGTGGAATTATTCATCTCTGAAATGTTTATGGTGTGTGAAGGCCCATTAGTTACGCCTGGTCTTCCTTCCGGTGTAATAATTCTAGTGATGAAGCGTTGAAGAGCATTTTTCAAAGAAACTTTCCGAAAACTGTTTGCTTATTCATTGTGCACTCACTTCTTTGAACTCCGCTCATAGTTATTCAACGAGAAATTCAAAATAGAATTCAAAATAAGCAACGACAAACAAAATAGTATACAAGAAGGATTTCAAATCTTCCGTCTAAAATTTAAGTTCCGATCTTCTTGAGAAAGGATCGCAAGCCTAAAAATGATATTTGCTATCGCAAACTTTCATATCGTAAGATGGATTTTCAAAATTTGGTTATTTGTTTATTTATTTATTCAAGCCTTAATATGTAAAAAAAAAAACTAGTATGTTGTGGCCACCACAAGACTTTCTTCTATATTTACCTATACATATTCAATCAGTAACAATATTTAAAAAAAAAAAAAAAATACGATTTTTTTTTTCTAATTTTTTTTTTTTTTTTTTTTTTTTAAAGTGAAAAAAATCGATAACTTTGTTTTAAATTATCACAGATTTATAGTTCAACCATTCGTTTTAAAGGTATTGACGAGACCTTTCGAAAGATACCCATCTTGAAAATTTATCCCCCCCGGGGGGTACTTCCCCCCCAGGGGGGGGAGCGATGCCCCCCCATGCAGAAAATTTTTTTCCTAGTTACATACTACTATTATCAATAATTCATAATCATTTTACAATCACAAGTTTAAAACAACTCTAATTATGCACATTTATACGAATTTTTGTCCTATGCTGCCATGTTAAAAATTTAGATAAAATGCTATCACAGCGCCACCTGTTGAGCTATTGATCCCCAAACATAATCAGCACCAGTTTTTGTCGGGAACCAACTAAATACCAAGTTTGGTTAAATTTCGTTAAAAAAAAAAAAAAATTGCGATATTTTTCTAAGTTTTTTTTTTGTTAAAAGTAAAAAAAATCGATAACTTTGGTTTAAATTATCACAGATTTATCGTTCAACCATTCGTTTTAAAGGTATTGACGAGATCTTTCGAAAGATACCCATCTTGAAACTTTGCCCCCCCGGGTGGGAACTTCCCCCCCCGGTGGGGGGGCAACCGATGCCCCCACATGCACAAAAATTTTTTCCTAGTTAACTACTACTATTATCAACCTGATCTTTCGAAAGATACCCAATGTGAAAATTTACCCCCCCCTGGGGGGTATTTTTTCCCTAGGGGGGGGAAGCGATGCCCCCCCATGCAGAAATTTTTTTTCCTAGTTACATACTACTATTATCAATAATTCATATTAATTTTACAATCACAAGTTTAAAACAACTCTAATTATGCACATTTATACGAATTTTTGTCCTATGCTGCCATGTTAAAAATTTAGATAAAATGCTATCACAGCGCCACCTGTTGAGCTATTGATCCCCAAACATAATCAGCACCAGTTTATGTCGGGGACCAACTAAATACCAAGTTTGGTTAAATTTCGTTAAAAAAAAAAAATGCGATATTTTTCTAAGTTTTTTTTTGTTAAAAGTAAAAAAAATCGATAACTTTGGTTTAAATTATCACAGATTTATCGTTCAACCATTCGTTTTAAAGGTATTGACGAGATCTTTCGAAAGATACCCATCTTGAAATTTTGCCCCACCGGGTGGGAACTTCCCCCCCGGTGGGGGGGGCAACCGATGCCCCCACATGCACAAAAATTTTTTCCAAGTTAACTATTACTATTATCAACGAGACCTTTCGAAAGATACCCATCTTGAAAATTTACTTCCCCGGGGGGGATTTTCCCCCCCAGGGGGGGGAACCGATGCCCCCCCATGCACAAAATTTTTTTCCTAGCTAACTACTACTATTATCAATAATTCCTATTAATTTTACAATCACAAGTGTAAAATAACTCTCTTTATGCCCATTTATACGGAATTTTGTCCTATGCTGCCATGTTAAAAATTTGCATAAAATGCGATCACAACGCCACCTATTGAGCGAGTGATCCCAAAATCTAATCAGCACCAGTTTATGTCAGGGTGCAACTAAATACCAAGTTTGGTTAAGTTTCATTCATTGGTTCGTGAGATACAGCGTCCACAAAAAAATGATACAGACAGACAGACAGACAGACAGACAGACAGACATTTTCTAAAAACTATTAATTCGTGTTCTCCATATCCCAAAACATGTAAATCCATCAAAAAGTGGACTTCGAAAATTTTCGCGAATCCAATACTTTCTCTATATTACATATAGAAGAAAGTAAAAAAATTAACACGAC